>CM068710.1:39888613-39890768 GCA_035079005.1 Fraxinus americana | reverse complement strand
AACCCTAAACCCTAAACCCTAAACCCTAAACCCTAAACCCTAAACCCTAAACCCTAAACCCTAAACCCTAAACCCTAAACCCTAAACCCTAAACCCTAAACCCTAAACCCTAAACCCTAAACCCTAAACCCTAAACCCTAAACCCTAAACCCTAAACCCTAAACCCTAAACCCTAAACCCTAAACCCTAAACCCTAAACCCTAAACCCTAAACCCTAAACCCTAAACCCTAAACCCTAAACCCTAAACCCTAAACCCTAAACCCTAAACCCTAAACCCTAAACCCTAAACCCTAAACCCTAAACCCTAAACCCTAAACCCTAAACCCTAAACCCTAAACCCTAAACCCTAAACCCTAAACCCTAAACCCTAAACCCTAAACCCTAAACCCTAAACCCTAAACCCTAAACCCTAAACCCTAAACCCTAAACCCTAAACCCTAAACCCTAAACCCTAAACCCTAAACCCTAAACCCTAAACCCTAAACCCTAAACCCTAAACCCTAAACCCTAAACCCTAAACCCTAAACCCTAAACCCTAAACCCTAAACCCTAAACCCTAAACCCTAAACCCTAAACCCTAAACCCTAAACCCTAAACCCTAAACCCTAAACCCTAAACCCTAAACCCTAAACCCTAAACCCTAAACCCTAAACCCTAAACCCTAAACCCTAAACCCTAAACCCTAAACCCTAAACCCTAAACCCTAAACCCTAAACCCTAAACCCTAAACCCTAAACCCTAAACCCTAAACCCTAAACCCTAAACCCTAAACCCTAAACCCTAAACCCTAAACCCTAAACCCTAAACCCTAAACCCTAAACCCTAAACCCTAAACCCTAAACCCTAAACCCTAAACCCTAAACCCTAAACCCTAAACCCTAAAACCCTAAACCCTAAACCCTAAACCCTAAACCCTAAACCCTAAACCCTAAACCCTAAACCCTAAACCCTAAACCCTAAACCCTAAACCCTAAACCCTAAACCCTAAACCCTAAACCCTAAACCCTAAACCCTAAACCCTAAACCCTAAACCCTAAACCCTAAACCCTAAACCCTAAACCCTAAACCCTAAACCCTAAACCCTAAACCCTAAACCCTAAACCCTAAACCCTAAACCCTAAACCCTAAACCCTAAACCCTAAACCCTAAACCCTAAACCCTAAACCCTAAACCCTAAACCCTAAACCCTAAACCCTAAACCCTAAACCCTAAACCCTAAACCCTAAACCCTAAACCCTAAACCCTAAACCCTAAACCCTAAACCCTAAACCCTAAACCCTAAACCCTAAACCCTAAACCCTAAACCCTAAACCCTAAACCCTAAACCCTAAACCCTAAACCCTAAACCCTAAACCCTAAACCCTAAACCCTAAACCCTAAACCCTAAACCCTAAACCCTAAACCCTAAACCCTAAACCCTAAACCCTAAACCCTAAACCCTAAACCCTAAACCCTAAACCCTAAACCCTAAACCCTAAACCCTAAACCCTAAACCCTAAACCCTAAACCCTAAACCCTAAACCCTAAACCCTAAACCCTAAACCCTAAACCCTAAACCCTAAACCCTAAACCCTAAACCCTAAACCCTAAACCCTAAACCCTAAACCCTAAACCCTAAACCCTAAACCCTAAACCCTAAACCCTAAACCCTAAACCCTAAACCCTAAACCCTAAACCCTAAACCCTAAACCCTAAACCCTAAACCCTAAACCCTAAACCCTAAACCCTAAACCCTAAACCCTAAACCCTAAACCCTAAACCCTAAACCCTAAACCCTAAACCCTAAACCCTAAACCCTAAACCCTAAACCCTAAACCCTAAACCCTAAACCCTAAACCCTAAACCCTAAACCCTAAACCCTAAACCCTAAACCCTAAACCCTAAACCCTAAACCCTAAACCCTAAACCCTAAACCCTAAACCCTAAACCCTAAACCCTAAACCCTAAACCCTAAACCCTAAACCCTAAACCCTAAACCCTAAACCCTAAACCCTAAACCCTAAACCCTAAACCCTAAACCCTAAACCCTAAACCCTAAACCCTAAACCCTAAACCCTAAACCCTAAACCCTAAACCCTAAACCCTAAACCCTAAACCCTAAACCCTAAACCCTAAACCCTAAACCCTAAACCCTAAACCCTAAACCCTAAACCC